>CAUYLG010010032.1:0-19500 GCA_963573385.1 Cacajao melanocephalus
ACACCTCCACAACCGCCCCACACCTCCACACCCGCCCCACACCTCCACAACCGCCCCACACCTCCACACCCGCCCCACACCTCCACACTCGCCCCACACCTGCTCCACACCTGCCCCACAGGCATTTTTTGCCCTATGAGCTCTGCCGGCTTTTCTTCTGATTCGAGAGAGGCAAGGTATCACAATTCTTACCTAGACCAGAGGACCATCTACTTCTGCTCAAAGGGTTTGGGGGTGAATGTAGGGCGTAGTGAGCTTTTTTGTTTATTTCATCTCAAAAAGCATGTTGACTTCCCAAGTGCTGACACAACATGGACTTACTCATAGAAGAAAATCAGAACGGCCCTTGTGGGAAACACAGCAGCCCTGTCTCAGCGCCGCTGAGGTGACTCTGGGCTGCTGTGTAGTGCAGTTCTGAAGCCTCTGCTGGTCTCTTACGTGGCTCAGTCTACAGGGAAGGGAAGCCCCTACGTGCCTCCAGGTCCAGGCTGTAAGATGAAAAAGCAGGGTGCCAGGGAATAGCCTCATCTGGCCCCTTTGGAACTAGGGGTACAGACACAACCCCCAACTGCCTGCCCTGTTTCAGCGCTAGTGTTTGCTACCAGCTCCAAGCACATATAATTGCATTAGCAGCTTAGGATCTCCATGGGTTCCCGAAGCCCTGGACTTGTTTTGTTCCTCTCTGTTACATGAAAGGCTCATAATAGAGAGAGGGAGCGGCAAGGAGCCACGAGTTACTCTCAATCTTTTATGGGCAGGAGCAGGGCATAACAGTAATTACTGTAATCATTGCATTTCCTCTAGGATATTTAGGCAAGTCCAATCCTACAGCTTGAAGTAAAATCCAGCATAGAATTTTTAATTATCTATATTGCCAAAATAGCATGTTTATACTTAAAAAAAAAAAAAAGCCCAGCCAGGTGCAGTGGCTCACACCTGTAATCCCAGCACTTTTGGAGGCTGAGGCGGGCAGATCACTCGAGGTCAGGAGTTTGAGACTAGCCTGGCCAACATGGTGAAATTCCATCTCTTCTAAAAATACAAAAATTATCTGGGCATGGTGGTGCACAACTGTAATCCCAGCTACTCAGGAGGCTGAGGCAGGAGAATTGCCTGAACCTGGGAGGCGGAGGTTGCAGTGAGCTGAGATCATACCACTGCACTTCAGCCTGGTGACAGATCGAGACTCTGTCTCAAAAAAAAAAAAAAAAAAAGTCTCCTAAACAATGCAGAATGAAAATTTTAAAAAGGCCCCTGGCCATCCTCCATCCCAGTCCCATCCCCTAGAGAAGAGAAAGATAGAAATGTAAGTATTCTTCTAGAAATGTTATGTTCATATGTAAGCATAGATAGTCTACCCTTTAAAAGTTAAGCATAAATGAAATTGTCCCATTGCCCTTGGGTAAAATGAACAATCTGATCAAATATTCTCCTCTCCGGGAGAAGAAGCTATCAGTAGAGACATACACAACAGGGAACAGATTTTCAAACCCAAATTTCCTTCCCTCACCAGGAATCACTCAGAGGAGCCAAATCCACAAAGACAGAAAGTAGAAGGCTGTCTGCCAGGGACCAGGGAGAAGGGAGGGGAGAGAGTTAGTGTTTATGGGATACAGAATTCCAGCGGGGGAAGAGGAGAAAGTTCTGGAACTGGATGGCGGTGACGGTTGCACAATGAATGTACTGACCCCACAGAACTGCACACTTAAAACTGGTTCAAATGGTACATTTTATGCGATATCTATTTTACCGCAATGAAATAATAAACAGATAGGTGAGCAGACAAGTAACTAAATAAATCCAACCTCACCAGGGCCCATTCTGGTGTTGAAAGATTCCAGAATTCTCATGGCAGCTGATGGGCGGTTTGAATCTGTCCTCGTTTGATGCTCTCATGTCCTGTGGGAAGGACTTAAGACTCAGAAGATTGTTCCTTGCTCCCAGGCACGTGGGGGCGGTAGAGGAGTGGGAGCCCGTGTGTGGGATGCGTTAGGGAAACAGACCTTTGCTACGTGGGGAGGGTATCTCGAAGCCCAGCCTTGACAGAGGCTATGACGTGTCTCCTCCCAACCCCCGTGTTACCTGGGATAGGAAATGGCTGGAAGTCTGGAAGGTAGGAAGCAGGAAGCAGAGCTTTGTTTTCTTGCTGTGAGCCAGATCTGTTGAAGTAGAATAATGCTGAAGTCAGAGAGAAACTTCTTCATGGACACCTTTAGTCACAGAAGTAACTGGGGAGGGTATGGGCTGAGAGGTGTGGGGAGGTGATGAAGAGAAGCTGGGTCTGTAATTCTGCCCTTGACCGAAAGGACTCTATCTCGTCCTTTAAAATCCCAAATCAACTGTAACCAGAACTTTTTTTATTTTTGAGACAAGAGTCTTGCTGTATCGCTCAGGTGTGCAGTGGCGCAATCTCGGCTCACCGCAACCTCTGCCTCCCTGGTTCAAGCGATTCTCGTGCCTCAGCCTCCTGAGTAGCTGGGACTACAGGCACATGACACCATGCCTGGCTAATTTTTGTATTTTTAGTAGAGACGGGGTTTCACCATGTTGGCCAGGCTGGTCTCAAACTCTGACTGACTTCAGGTGATCCACCCACCCCTGCCTCCCAAAGCGCTGGGATTACAGGCGTGAGCCACCACACTTAGCCATGACCAGAACTCTTGAGAGCATGTACTCAACACTCAAAGTCCAAAAGTCTACCCAAGTTCAGGAAGATAGCAGTTCTTCAGCTCTGCACCTCGAATTTTGTTTCTAGAAGGTTGCATGTAGGTCTGAAGAGTGACAGCACATTTGTTTAACAGGAACTCAAAGCCAGCAGATCAGGAAAGGACACTTAGAAGGTTTGGAGTTTGGGCTACAGAGGTTTAAGGCAGGTCTTTCGTGGCAAGGAATGTTTGAAATTGGGCATGTGACATAACAATTTAGGAAGGAGTGGATACAGGCAGGTGAGTTGAAGGGAATTCTGACAGGTACCATCTGGTAAGTGAACCGTTTGCTCAAGCAAGCGAACCATCGTCCTGATAGGAAAGCGGTTTGCCCAGACAAATTAGTTTGCATTCATTTCCTGAAGCCAACAGTGAAGTTATTTCTTGGTTCAGAGGCTTATCTTCCTTGGCAAGAATTTTCTGGAGCAGAGAGGAGATCCCTGACACAGATGGTCTCAACTCTCAGCCCAAGAGTTGAGCTGTGTGGTCCCAGGCAGACTTGTTTCCCAGGGTGCCCTGCGGGGCCGTAATCAACGAGGTACAAGCTTAAGAGAGCCATGCCAGGTTTTCACGTTGCAAGAGAGAGAGATTCACTGGTGTTTTCTGCAGTCACGGGTGTTCATTGTAAGAAACGGGTGAGGTGAGGAAGCTAAAACTCTCCCAGGAACCAGGAACGGCTCTCACAGGCAGACCTCACGGAGGAGACCCGAGCTGGGGGACTGGAAGGTGTGTCAGATGGTTCAGAAGCTACAGGGGCTTCAGCAGTCAGATTGGGGTGTGATCTCACAGCACCAGGAGCCCTGAAGACTGGCCCGATGCTCAGCTCCGAATGCGGCTTGACCAGACGAACCTGGAGACCGCATTGATGCCAGCAGCCTCCGACACCCCTGACCTGCTCGTGGCCTTAATCTCACACCCTGGTCCTAAACTACCTCTCACTGTGCATTGCAAGTCATTACCCATCTTCCTGGTTTCTGATCTGCTGCCTTCTCCGATTCATGGCCTCACTTCACCCATTGATTGCCTTTGACTTTGAGCGACAGGTTTCACCAACTAACTGCAACTCCAGCCTCAGTTCTGGGGCCACAGAGCCTTAAGCACCTGGGACTCGCCCCAGCTCCAGAGCCCTGTGCTTGGCAGCCGTCCTCGGAAATAAGCAGACAAAACTGCGTGTCAGAGACGCGGCTCTGGTTGTCATGAGGAGACTGGATTGGAAAAGAGGTCAAGGAGAGACGAGAATCTCAATTAAGGAGGACCCCGAAAGGCAGTAAAACTGGAGAGATGGCACCATACAAAAGGCAGTAAAACATGGAGATGGCACCATATTCATCTTCTGATGAATCTGCAGACAGGGGAGGGAGGAGTCCAGGATGGCTTCCAGTTTCTGGCTTGCTCAAGCCTGTGTGGGAAACAGAAGGAGGAGAAGATTCTGACAATCTGCTGCTGCTCAGGCCAACTTTTGAGGATCCTGTGGACCGTCCAGGGGACAGGCAGGGTCTGTGGGCAGAAATTGGAACCTGGGGTTCAGGATGGGGCTGAGGTAGGAGGCTTAGGAGATAATAGAAGTCGAATCTGGGAGTGTGGACAAAAATCCCTGGGAAGCACCAGGATTTAAGAGGATGCAGAAGAGCCTACCAATGAGAGGGAGAAGGAGCGCCAGCGATGGAAGAGGAAACCCATGCAAATAATGTAATTAGAAATCAAGGAAAGAGGCTGGGCATGGTGGCTCACACCTGTAATCCCAGCACTTGGGGAGGCTGAGGAGGGTGGATCACAAGGTCAGGAGTTCGAGACCAGCCTGGCCAAGATGGTAAAACCCCATCTCTACTAAAAATACAAAAATTAGCCAGGCATGGTGGTGGGCACCTATAATCCCAGCTACCAGGGAGGCTGAGGCAGGAGAATCTCTTTAACCCGGAGGCAGAGGTTGCAGTGAGCCGAGATTGCGCCACTGCACTGTAGTACTCTAATCTGGGTGACAGAGCAAGACTCTATCTCAAAAAAAAAAAAAAAAAAAAAAAAAATAAAAGGAGGAAGAGGAGGAAGAAGAAAAAAGAGGAAGAAAGAGGAAGAGGAGGAGGACCCAGCATGAACAGCAGGTGAATCTGGGTAAAGGATCCACAGGTACCTTACGTGCTATTATTCAACTTTTCTGTAAATTCAGAATTATTTCCAAATGAAAATTAAAACAGAAAAACAAAACAAACATGCAAGAGGAAGACAGTCAATGACACAGACGAACCAAGTCAGATGATGACTGAGGAGTATTCATCAGTTGTGCCCATGAATGGTCTTTGGGGATCTTGGCATAGGGACCATCCACAAGAGGGAGGGGACAGATGCCAGGCAGCAGGGCTAGACAGTGAAATGGGAGCAGAGGGGGTGACAGGGTAAGTGAGGGCAGTTTTAAGAGGCTTGACTGTGGATGGGAAGATAGGATGGGCTGTGCCCAGGGATGACCCTCCAAGCCCCCACTATGAAAGCAATTCTTCCAAAGCACTTTGCACCCCAACACAGAGCACAAGAGGGCCCTTCAGTGCTTGACAAATGGACGCATGAAGGGATGGATGAGTGAATTTTCATCAAGGACCAAGCGAGCCTAGCCTCGGGGCTGCAGGCTCCTAGGCAGTGAGGGTTAATGGGGTGGGGGCTTGGTTACCCCGGGAAGGGGGCTGAGCAGGGGGTCCTCTGTCCCCCAGCCTCATTCCACACACTGTGCTGCCTGCCGCTGATCTCCTTCACACTCAGACTCAGCCTACTCAGCACACCCCGAGCTCTGCTTCTTGTCTGTACTCTACATCCCTCCACCCATCCCTCGCCCGCATCTGGTGTTTCCCTCAGGTTCACACGGGAGGCGGCTCAGGACTGCGAGGTGCTGGGGCAGCACATCCCCGCAGGCGCCGTGCTGGAGATGGCCGTGGGTGCCCTGCACCATGACCCCGAGCACTGGCCAAGCCCTGAGACCTTTGACCCTGAAAGGTGAGTGCTGCCCCCATTAAAAAGCTCTGAAGGGATGTGAGTGTGTGGGATTGAAATTTATGAGTGGAGGCAGCAACTGGGAGGTACAGACTTAGCAACGTTGTCCCCAGTAGTCAAAAGTTATGGCAATTCAGATAGATGTTTGCAAGGCATGATTTCCAAAGGAAATGATTATACCATTTTTTCAAGTTCCAAAGTGAATCCAGAGATTTAGCATTTCAGCAGCCCTGCGTGCAAGGGACAAGGCAGTTTCAAATGATTGTCTCCCATTCATTCAAGCCAGGACATGGGCTACAGGATCGTATTTCACGTCTGCACTGGAAAGTAACAGAACATCATTTCCTGTTTTAAAAATGGGCAGCTATGTCAAAACAACAGCTTCAGCCAGTGTCTCCATGAATCTACACTCATGGGATCCGCTGGTTGACCTGGGTCCCCTCCTTCCAACACCTGGCTTCGGTTCATTGTCTCATTTCATTTCTGGGCTCTGTGGTTGGAAACATCTGAGCAGGTGGCCACACCCTGGTCCTCATCAGAACCAGTCAATATCCCCTGTGTGTGAGATCTGGCAAGGGAAGGGCTGGCCCGGCACCCGTTGTGTTTTCACCTTTCATAGCTCCAACTGAACTCAGCCCAACTCTACAACCCAGTCACTGGGAAAGTGTGAGCAATGGGATCTATGCAGATAATATTCCAGAGTCAGCAGCTCCTCAACACGCCACAGCCACAGGGCTTACAGCCTCACGATAAAGCCCGGAGGCAGTTAAGTGAGCTCACTCTTACAGAAGAGTGAGTGCCATCTAGCTTCACTGTCATGGGCCACACGCTCCGGGCAAATGTGAGATTTGGTGGGAGATTCAGCAGTTCTGAGGAAGGGCCTCCAGCCGTCCAGGTACTGCAGCTCCCAATGGGTCAAGTGTCCAGTGCTGGGGCCTGCCACACAAGTGTGGGCAGGGGAGGCGCTGCCAGTGTAGCTCAAGAGGCCAGCAGGGCAAGCCAGCAGGACATGGCCCCCAGGGAGGGCTGGGGAGGTGCGGAGGTGCCTGGTACCCTGCCAAGGAAGTAAGCAGGTGGCGGCTGAGTCATCCTGTGGAAGGGAAGCTGGTGCCATGGGCCCAGGTGAGGGCTGTGATTGCCGAGCCCTGTGGTTCAGGGATGCTGTGTTTAGACGCTAATAGTGGGTGGCGGTAAGTCTATGGGCTTATCAGCCATGCACTGAATTCCTAAGGAGGGGCAGGGAGGGCGCTGTGGACATTGCAGGTGATGCTGTGAATTCAGCTCTGCCGGGGCTGTGCAGGAAGACAGGTGGCCAGGAGCAGAGCAGGACTGAGGCTCAGGAATGAGCAGTCACCAGCTCCCAGAGCCTTCAGGACGTCCTTGTCTCAGATGCAGGGGTGGCTCAGCTAGAGCGCAGGGCTGCAGAGGGGAGGGAGCGGGTGTTCTGAGCCAGCTCTGACCACATGGACCTGCAGGTTTACAGCGGAGGCCCGGCAGCAGCACCGGCCCTTCACGTACCTGCCCTTCGGGGCCGGGCCACGCAGCTGCCTTGGGGTGCGGCTCGGGCTGCTGGAAGTCAAGCTGACACTGCTCCACGTGCTGCACAAGTTCCGGTTCCAAGCCTGCCCTGAGACCCAGGTGAGGCCCCACTGCCCCGGGAGCGGGGTCAGGGGTGGGGGTGGGGGCACCCCAGTTCTCTGCACCAGAGTTCTTCCTCTGTGTGCTTGGGCGAGCTTCTTAACCTCCCTTGGCCTCAGTTTATTAATCTGTAAAGCAGAGATGATAATAATAACACCCTCTGCCTCTCGACATCCTGTGAGGATTGTGAGTTCACACAGCGCTCGGATAAGCCCTGGTGAACTAACCCAAGCACGTGCTGACCATCGTTACTAGTATTGCTCTCTGCACATCAGGGCTAGACCTCACCTTGCTGTAGTTCTTCCCTCTTTCCAAGAGCACACAGACAATGGCACTTGCAATTGTGACATGTGCCTATCTTTGGGGGGGGTGTGCATGAACTGTCCTGCAGAAGCTGGGGACACATCCTCTGGCCCCTCCTGACCGAGTAAGGTGCTGTGTGCTTGGAGGGGAAGCTGAGGGGTTTCATCTCCTTGAAGGGTGCCCCCAGCTTTGCCTTCCCCCCTCGTGCACTCACATGTCCCCATGGCATCAGCCTGGTCCCTCTCACAGGTGGTGACACACTCTTCCCAACATCACAGGCTTTCATTCCTGAGGTCCTCGACTGGTGCACAGACTGTGTCCTCACCCAGAGGGCTGGGCTCTCCTGAAATGCGGCCCCACCCACTTTCCAGCCCTGTTTCCCCCACCCATCACACACTCCAGAACCAGCAGACCAATTCCTTAACAGTAGGTCAGGAGCTTATATGTGCCCCCCACCTCACGCTGACAGCAATCCTACAGAGTAGGTGTTAATATTCCCATTCTTCAGATGAAGAGCCAAAGCTCAGAGAGGTTAAATAACTTGCCTAAGGACACACAGCTGGACTGCAGGCTTTGTGATGGCAGGGATCCAGCCTGTCATATTCATTATTGGACTTTCCAACATCTAGCTTGATGCCAGGCGCATGGCAGGTGCTCACTTATTCATTCAACAAACATTGACGAACAAATGGATGAGCAGCCAGAGATTAAAGAAACGGGGGTCCTCACCCAGATCCGGTTCACTCCCAAGTTCTCCTTCCTTCCTGACATCCAGCTGCGTCTCTTCACAGCATTAGCTATTCCCTGCCCATCCTGACCACTGCTGTCCCCTGCCCCTATCCTCATGCTGGTCCTGCCACCCAGAACCCTCTGTTCACATGCAGACCTGGAGAGGTGGGCATAGGAAAGCATAAGGACACAGTGGCAGCGACAATTCTAGATGGAGACAGGCAGTGCCTCTGACAGAGAACCTGGGACCAGCTGCTGGTCCTGGAGGAATCATGAGCTTGGTTGGAGGAAACAGTCTGAGGTACTGAAAGTGAACGCATCCACACACTCTGGGCTGGAGAGAGGGAGGGGCAGATCGGCAGTGCCAGCCAAACCAAGTGAGGTCAAGGGGCAGACAGAGGAGCAGCCCCACAGCCTCGGGACTTCCCCATGATCTCGACGTACAGGGCAGCAGCCAGACCAGTCTCGTAGAACACGGCTTACGCCTGGCACTCCTCGGCTTAAGAACTAGCCACGAGTCCCAGAGCCTGCTGGATCCAGGGAGAATGCATTCTGAATTTGAGACAAGGCTGAGCCCATTCTGCATTCCCCACCCCAGCTTCCCACTCCGAGAGGGCTCCCCATTGGTCCATGTCTGCTCAGACACGTGCTGGGAACTGCAGCTTTTTCAGGTGCCTTTGAGGGCTGTGGTTCCCACAGGAGACAAGTGCAGGCCCAAGCCCCGAGACCCTGGAGACTCAGCTGTGAAGGCTTCGCATTAGCCATTGGGTCATTTCACTCACAGCTCCAGAGGAAACCCGACTTCTTGAGTAATCCCTTTGGCTTTTCTTTGAAGCCTCCAGTCCACCACCGGCTCTGCCTTTTAAGGTGGACGTAAGAAAGCTTTCCGGTCAGTGAGGCCAGACCACAGCACGCATGAGCAGGAACAGAATGAAGCTGCTCTCCCCAAAGCCCCTCGGCCAGAGGGCATTGCTCAGTTACTGGCCAGGACTGGGGTGTGAGATGAGGATCAGCAGGGATGGCTAGAGTCACTGCAAGATAGGTTTGGGGCTTTGCTCTCTGCTTTCTTCTTGTGTGACCTTGGACAAGGGACTTGGCCTTCCTGAACCTCCAAGTCTTCATTAGTACAGGGAGACGCTACTATCTCTTTGACAAATATTTTAATTTTCTCTATTTTAGGTACCACTGCAGCTAGAATCCAAATCTGCCCTAGGTCCAAAAAATGGTGTCTATATCAAGATTGTACCCCGCTGACACAGAAGGCCGCCAGGGGAGAGAGGGTACCCCCAAATTCAAAAAAAGCCCTGAGTGCGGAAATTCAGATTTTTGGGAAGATGTCACTGAAGTGATTGAAAGAGTCCTGGCGTGCAAAGATAAAAGAGGTTATCTATGTAACATTTCCTGAATGCTTAATAAACGTTTGTTGCACTTGGTTTTGACATTGCCCTTGGGGTTTGCACCAGTGATCTGACTCTCTAAATGAAGGATTGCTGGTAAGTGAAAATGTAGTTTTGACAAAACAACCGAGAATATGAGGTTTTAAAGGAAGTCCCAGGCTCATGCTGAAAGGAATCCATGGCGCAGGGCACACGAGGACACCCAAGTAAGCGTGTCCAGATGGCACCAGCTCGTGGCTCTTCCAGCTTCTCATGCGATGTGGAGTTTTAAAGATGACATTTATCAGAAGTTTAACCTCAAAAGTGGCTCCAAAGCTTTATTATGCTTTGATTTTCCTAGGTAGGGTAGTACCAACTTTATAGTCAAGTCTCAATCGACAGAAAAATGAGTCTGAAAAATGATATACTTTTAAGAACACCATATCTTCATTTTGATCAAAGAATCAGAATATAGAGGGAATTTTTTGTCAAAGTAATTACTGTATTTTAAGCAGCTCACATTCAACGAAGCACTTGCAAGGTGAATCTCAAGCTCTGCCACCAGAGGCTGGGCACTCGCGGTTGCTGGGGAAGAGCAGCCTCATCTCCCTGTGCCTCAGGGGCCTCTTCTGTAAAATAAGGAGGCTGGCCCCAATCAAAGACCTCTTCCTCTTCTAGTTGACACCTGAGCAGCTGTAAGGGGCTGAATGTTGTATAAAGAATGATCTTGTAGAAGTCCATAAGCCCTTTAGGTGACACCCAGACGCTGGTGACTCACCTTTAGAAACTTCAGGCCATTGTAGGGAGAGCTGGCAGGCCGGGTTTCCACATACTCACTGCTGAGAATACTGCCTCCACTGTTTGGTCCTCCCCATCCCCTTCAGCCCCAAGCACCCACTGGGCCAGGCCTCAACTGCCTGTCCTCCTGGAGGTGCAGGGCTGTCCTGTGCCCTCCTTACACCCTTGTAGCCACCACCTGCCCTTCTCCATCACCTGGCCCCTCTGCAGTGCTCAGTCTGGGACTCGGACTCACTGGAGAAAACCATCCGCTCCTGGGGAGCTGTCTGACTCCCTGCCTGTCCCACAATCCCTGACCTCCCCATGGCCACTGCCACCATAGAACCTCAGCCTGCAGTCAGGCCCAGTGGAGCACTCAGCTCCCTGCTTGGAGCACAACCCCACAACCTGAGCCCATCCTTGGGCCCTCTGCCCCCGCCCCCAGCCCATCAGCTCCATCTGGCTTCCCTCACCTTCCCAGCTCAGGTGGTCACCACCTTCAGACATAGCGGTAGAGGCTTCCTCATGTACTGGGGTCACTGGACTCCAGTCCTATTCTGTGTGAACCCACCAACCCCACCTCTGCTTAAATCCCACTGTTCATGTCCAACACCAGCTATCACAGGGCAGGGAACTGCATTGCCTGGTCCTCCAAAAAAAACCTTGCTAGATTCCCAACTTGGTCTGAGGGACTGTATTAACTTCTCTTCCCAGGTCCACAAGGGGCATGGTTTCATAGGCAGAAATTTCCCAGTGACACGCCCAACCTGCCTTCTTGCACGTCTCCATCTGGGAGCCTAGAGTCCTTTGTCTAACTTTCACGAGTGTGGGAAAGGTAGACTGCCCAGGTGAGCTCCCTCTGTTTAAAAAGCCCACGAAAAGCTATGGGAGGACTGTGAGCCTGGCAGCCAATCTGATACCAAAGTCAAAGATCAATCACTCCAGCGGAAGTTTGAAGGAACTCCTCTCATGGGACAAGAACTTGGTGTTTTGTTACAGCAGCCCAAATGAACAAAGGCAATCCCTGACTCTCAGAAAAACGCCTGGCACCCAGCAGGTGCTCAATCAATAGACGCAGAAAAACGAGCTTCAGTCTTCATCCACTGCAGATAAATATTCTTTTATTTCCATACTCTTTGTGACATTTGTGGCACAGGTATTCAATCTCACAGGGATGTTAAAACCCACACTTGGAGGGTGTCCAGTGTGCTCAGGAGTCGTGGATTTGGACACTCACAGGCCAAGCCTAAGGGTCCCTCGGGGAAGCTACTCCTCCAGGTCACCTGCCACGTAGATGGGCTTCCTTGGGCAACGGGTGACCCTATCAGGACAAGGGGAACTAGCAGGGACTCGATGGCACCACACAGCAGCCTCCTGTTCTGACAATGTGACACAGGCCAACTAATGCCCAGGAGGAGCCACAGCAGAGCTGTCTGGGTTGGTGCCAGAGCAACAGGCAGAAGTGACTGGCTGTCCTCCCCTGGTGGCTACTATGTCATTCTGATAAAAAGTAAAACTAAGATGACATGAGACTGAAAATCCAAATCATTGCAGAGACACCTTCTTAAAATTAAAACGAATCCATAAAACTGTCTAGAAACTCTGCCTGGTGCCAATAAGCAGCAAAGTCAACAAAGAGTAAAAAATAAAACTTCAACATGACTAAAATCAAAACCAGACTCGACTACAGTCACTTCTGGACAGTCCACTAGTGAGCCCAAAAGTGACTTAAAAGTAAAAATCATTATTAGCGAGAGATTAAGAACGTAACTTCATTGAGAAGTCAATGTTAAACGAATAGTTCATTAAAAGTTTCCTGTTTAAAAAGAAAAAGAAAGGCCCAAACAACCATTTCAAGGCAGAGCACGCAAGAGGCCAGGAACACTCCAGCGCGCTCACTGCCGGTTGCTGAACAGGGAACCCAAGGCCATCAGGATGGAGGGCGTGACTGAGGGCTTGGAGGAGGTGGTGTACTGGATGAGATACTCTGGGTAGACCTGGTGCTTCTCAAAGATCACGAAGATAGAGGGGTCGGATACGCTGTTCACGCAGCTATCGTAGAAGGCATTGCTCTGGCCCTCCTTGTTTGGGGGACGGACAAAGGAGGCATTGCCCCTGACGAACTCGCCCACCAGCACCCGGGCCAGGAACATCGTGTGGGTCTGCGTGTCGGATTTGCTGTAGTGGTGAGAATACGCAGCATCACGGGCAAAGTAGCTTCCTGAAATGATACACGAGGGCTCAGCTGGGCGCCTGGTGGAAGGGCCCGCAGCCAGGAAGGGTCAACCCACTGCGGACAGCGTCCTGGTGACACGCAACACCAGGGGCCTCTACTCTTCCGCCCCCCCGCATCTCCCGCCTTCCCTCTGTGCCATGTCTCCACTCTCCCTCATGAAGACACAAGCATCAATGACACCAATACCCTCCTGAGTGGCAGGATCTGAGGAGTTGCCAAACCGAGATAGCAAACTCCTTTCAAGTTCCAGATCTGCCCCACAAAACCTAAAGGCCTCTAGACATATCACTACTTAATCCGCCAAACCTCAGTTTCCTCAGGCATAAAATGAGGATGTTTAGCCCAACCTTGTAGGGTTGGCATGGAAAATAAATGAGATCCCATATATGAAAGCAGTCTGTAGACTCCGGCAGCCCAATGCATAGAATTATGAGAGCCCTGTCACGTGGGAACCTGAAGTGGAAGCTGCCACCTATACATTCGAATTCACAAATCTACCACTGGCTGCTGTCCATCTTGACTCAACACCTCCGCTACATCAGACGGAAACTGACTGACAAAGAACTGATGGGCCTGGAACATGGGCTGCTGGAACATGGAACATCACAAGAGAACCTTCTGATACTCTTCTGAGGAAGAACTAAGGGTGATCATCTGCAAGGGGCAAATGTTTTTATTGTCAAAGTGCAGAAAATGTTCTGCACCAGCAATATGGTGCTTCCAGAAGATAATGTTCTGTTCTTGGGATGTGTTAAAGGGTGAAAGGAGACAATATATGCCACCTACCTGAAAATGGTTCCAAGAGAGAGAGAGAAGTGGCCACATGTTAAAACCAATGAATCCAGGTAAAATTTACCCAAGAGCTTAATATTATTCTTGCAACTTTCTTGAATTTGGAATTATTTCCAAAGAAGTAATATTTTAAAACTTCCTTTGGAAAATTTAAAAATAAGAGACAAGAAAACACTCAGATCACTCACATGATAGCTAGAATACAAGTTTACATGAGTATCTCTGAGGGTTTCTGGTTTTTATTCTAAGGAAATCAATAGTAAAGGCACAGTCAGGGAGTTGATCAGGGCTGGGAAGGTATCCCCTCCCCTCTCCCGTCTCTGTCACCATCTCCCAGGGCCTCTGCTCCACAGGGAAGCAACACCCCAGCCTAGGCAGGCCACGCTGCCCACACCTGAGGCCAAGCTCCTGGCCGTGCCTGGAGGAGCGACAGCAAAGGTGCGGCTGGTAGCCATGCCCAGGTACCGCCACGCATGGAGTTTGAACCTGCTCATCAACTCAGGTTGGTCTCCTTATGCCCTCTCAGTCTGTTCCCAGGCAGGGGCGAAGCAACATGGGTTCTGCCGGTGGAGGCCGGTCTTGCCTTACCCTTGCCGTAAGAAGTGCCGTGAAGACCACAGACCCGCCAGTCAAAGTTCTGCTGGCAGATGGCATCCACGAACATGGCACTGGTGCCGTGGAACAGCTGCCGCTCGTCCACGGCCTTCCCTCCGTTCTGCTTCTGCATCTGTCCTTTTTGCCTAGAATCGCAAAAGAAGGGGCAGAGTGGGCCAGCCACCAAATACAGCCGGCCTGATGCCAAAAAAAAACCACATTTTTCCAAAATTCCAAGGGTCCTGAGACCAGGAGACACAGGTCACAGGCTACCCTGGCTAGGCCTGTGAGGTTCCAGCCACAAGCCAGGGAGTGGGAAAGAAGGGGGATCATGGGAGCTGGGTGAAAACCTTCCCCCCACAACTCCAGACTGCTGCGGCTCCCTGAACTCCAAAAGCAGAGCAGCCCTTGGAAAGCAGGCACCATTTCCGCCAACCCTGCGCCCACCTTGCTCCTGGGTGGAGCTGAGCTCTGGGACGCTGTAGGAGAGTTTTGAAGATGCTGGTCAGGGGGGCCCATCCTTCTCCCCTCTCCCGTTCCCAGACTTCATCACTGTGCAGAGTACACACTGCCCCAACCCCATGTAGGGACAGGTCAACAAGACCCGGCCCGCCTGGTGACCTGTTGTGGGATTCGTCCCCACACAGACAAGTGACTGGGTGCCCGAGGACCAGCCAGTCCTCGTGCATGAACCTGAGACCCCTGCTCTCCAGCCACAGCCTTATGTTTCTGGGGCTAAGTGTGCGGTGGGCTGTACCGACCCACCCCATTGGTCTCTGGGAAGGCAGAATGGACAAGTGAGAGTGCTGGCTTTGCCACCGCTCATGAACAAGATTAGGTGGTATGCTCCGGGAAGCCTCGGTGCCCTCATCTCTACAATGGAATGTGCCACCACACCGCCCTGGGGGAGCAGATGAAGGAGCGAGCACAGACACACAGCTCCCAGCACACAGCAGCGCTAACTGCCACTCTGCTTTTCCTGGAGGCCCGGGCCACATGTGGCAAGCAGCCAGCAGCGTGAAGGGACAGAGCCACCAGCCCACCAAGAGCAAGCCCCGACGTACCACTGGTAGACTTCCCAGAGAGCCAGGTTCTGCACTCGCTCAATCTTCTGAACAAAGTAGAAAGGCAGCGTGCAGTTAAAGAGGTTCCAGACCTTCTGATACTCTTCCGAGGAAGAACTAAGGGTGATCTTCTGCAAGGGGCAGATGTTTTTAATGCATTATCGTCAAAGTGCAGAACAGAACTCGACCCCTTCCCAAGGCTTCTTTAAACACTAGAACTGCAGAAGCACAAATGCCCAGAGAGCAACTGCCCATTCCCATCTCCCCCGGTGATACGGTCTCTCCAGGAACAGGAGACAGTAAGTCTTCACGGAACGTCGTTGATAGGTTCTTGGAAACTGCAACTTTAAGTAAAACAACAAACTGCAGGCCATAGGAACTTAACTCTTGTTTATGTCAATTAGCATATGGGAAATTGGTTTCATTAGACAGTATGTTGTTTCACGTTAAGTCAGTTTCCAAGAACCTACTGATGATGTGGAGGATTCACTATGTTTGCAAATTGTAGTCACTTTCCTCCTCATCACTGTGAAACCAATCTAAAGGACAGACACGTGATGCTTAAGCCACTGTCCTGGGTATCCCCCGATGTCCCTGCTCTTTTTTTTGTCCCACACAGGTCAAAGACACAGGTTGGACTACATGGTCTAAGGACCACAGAGTTGTTGAATGGACAAACGTGTCTGACCCGTTCAGGTCCTTAGCACTTCTTGCCTACACTGTTGGCATCTGCATGTGCCTTGTGCAAGCTCAATAAGTTCTCCCAGGGCAGGGACCATCATGCTATGAAGCTGAGTTGCACAGTGCCCAGCAGCCAGCCGGCAGACATCGGCCCAGGTGCGCCACGCAGATGGGCAGCATCAGATGTTAGTCTGCGGCTTACTCTCCTGTACTCAGCACAGTCCCCACTGGTTAGAGCCTCTCAACAAGCTGCTGAATTGACTGTCCATTCTCCTGTCTGCTGGTCGTAAATGCTTTCCCTTCTGACAGTAACCCCCCCTCCAAATGTCCATTGGACTTAGGTCCTCCCTGGGCTTCTGTTCCTTTTCTCGCTTAGTAAAATTGGAAATTATTGGTTAAGCCCAGCCCAAAAGCTCCTTATTTCTGCCCTTTCTAGCAAATTTCACAGCTCATCCTCCTCCCTCTACAAAATATGCCCTCCCTCAGAGCTACAGCCATCTCCTAGGTGGTTAAAAAAAACAAAACCCTCTGGAAAAAAAAAGGCAAAAACAAAAATAAAGCCCACGTGTCACTGCCCTCCTGCCCGCCCCAGTGAGCCCCAGCCTTACAGCTTCTTCAGTGCTGAGGGACAGCACAGTCTGTTCACATGCACCCACCTCTACAGAACACCTTCCTGTCCAGCCCCAGGCAAATGTGTCCCCTACCTGAAAGCCTGGGTCTGGCAGGGCAGAGGAGTCCCAATAGTCTGGGATGTTCTTTGGGCCTGGAAACTTGGTATTGCTACAGAAAGTAAACAAAAACACGTAGACATTTATTCTCACACAAAGCAAATCTACCAGAGGTGGTCTCTGCGAGCCAATGTCACCAGTCTTGAGTCAGCATCTCATATTTTTAGGAGCCGGTAGAAGGCAAGGAAGCATGTTCACACAATATTCACAGCATGAGAGCACTTTCATCTTTGCCTATGTAGCAAACTCCAAACAGTCCCGAGACATCTATTTCTCACCTGTGTCCCAACTACCACGCAAAAGGGAGAAAAGGGATGGAGCGCGTGGTTAAAGGAGCACACACAGGGCCATAAACCTTTACCCACAATTCTGAAAGTCTAAGAGCTCTAAAGACATTTTTAAGGCCTCAATGAGATACAATTAACATTTTAAAACTTGTTTTATATAGCTCAGGAAAAGCAGGGGGGAAAAATGAAATAAAACATTTTTTAAAAAACATAAAAGTGATGTCAAAACTCATTTGGCAGTAGAAATTTGTCTTAATTTAGTAAGAGGCCATTGTGGTCTGTATCTGTCCTTCTTAAACTGACTATGCATATTCTTTACTGCAGAAATACTAATGTGCTAAAATACAGAGTGTCACATGATACAGGCATCACATTATCTTTCTAAAAATAAATAAAAGCAGTTCAAAAGACATATGGCTCAAGGGTTCAGGAACAAGGGCTGTGAAACTGTAACTACAAATCATTCCTATTAAGTTTCAGAACACACTGTTCTTTCTAAATAGACCTACCTTCTGTTTCTGCTGGCATGAGACACATACCTTCATCCTAAGCCTCAAAGAACTCCCACAAATAACTTTCCCAGGAAAACGTCACAGTTCAAAAATAACGAAGCAAGGTCCTACCAGCAAGAATCAGCCAAAAACAGACCCACGAAGATTTAAGATGCTGCAATTATCAGACAGATTACAAAACAATTATTCTTCCTGCTTAAAGAAAAAAAAAGACAAACTTTAAAAATATATGCAAGGAAGAGGAAACTATAAAAAGACCTGGAAGATCTAAAAAAAAGAACCATATAGAACTTACAGAAATGGTAAGTATAATCCTAATAACAAAAGTGCAATGGACAGGCTTAATCCAGCAGATTAAACCAGCTGGAGAGAGAATCAGTGAGCTGAAAGGTATGTGAAATGAAATTGTCCGGAATGTGACCTACAGCAACAAGGAAATGGAAAATGTGGGAAAGAGGTTGAGACATGGAGAACAGTGAGAAGGTCCCACTGGAATATGATCAGAACCTAAGGGAAGTTCTAGCAAGGAGAGAGAACAGAGTGGAGGTGATTTTCGAAGAGAACTGAGATGCACCAATCCACAGCTTAAGAAGCCCAAAGAATCTCAACCATGAATAAAAGCACATACCTAGACACACTTTAGTGAGGATGCATAACTCAAGACAAACAGAAGCTCTCAAGAGCAGCCAAAGGAAAAAAAGAGTGATTACTGTCGAAGAAGCACCCACTAGACCAACAGGACTCCACTGTCTTCTGGTTTCCACTATCAGTGGAAGCCAGAAGACAGTGGAGTGATCATCATCAATATCCAAGGGAAAATCTCTACAACCCAAAATTCTATACCCAATGAAAATGTCTTTCAAGATTGAGGGAAAAATAAATACCCATTGGCCAGGGGCAGTGACCCACGCCTATAATCCCAGCACTTTGGGAGGCCAAAGTGGGCAGATCACTTGAGATCAGGAGTTCAAAACCAACCTGACCAACATAATGAAACCCCATCTCCACTAAAAATACAAAAATTAGCTGGGTACAGTGGTGTACGCCTGAAGTTCCAACTACTCAGGAGGCTGAGACAGGAGAATTGCTTGAATTCAGGAGGCAGAGGTTGCAGTGAGTCAAGATCAGCCACTGCACTCCAGCCTGGGCAACAGAGTGAGACTCCATCTCAAAATAAATAAATAAATAAATATTAAGACAAACCAAAAACAGAGTTTTCCAACAAATCTTCATCAAAAGCAGGTTTGTCCAACCTGCAACCCGCAGACTGCATGTGACTTAGGGCAGCTCTGAATGCAACCCAACACAAATCTGTAGACTTTCTTAAAACATGAGATTCTTTTGCGATTTTTTTTTTTAAGCTCAGCCATCTTCAGTGGTAGTGTATTTTCTGTGTGGTCCAATTATTTTTCTTCTAATGTGGCCCAGGGAAGCCAAAAGATTGGACAACCCTGATCTAAGGTAATCTGAAAGGACAGAGTGACAAAATTGTGAGTAAATTTAATGAAACCTTCAGAGTATAAAATAACAATGCCTCTTGAGGTTTAAAAAATGTTGAGAGGATGTGGATAAATAGCAACATTTTTACACTGTTGGTGGGAATATAAATTAGTTCAACCATTGTGGAAGACGGGCAACTCCGCAAGGATCTAAAAATAGAAATTCCATTTGACTCAGAAATCCCATTACTGGGTATATACCCAAAGGATTATAAAGCATTGTATTATAAAGACACATGCACACGTATGTTCATTGTGGCACTGTTTACAATAGCAAAGACTTGGAACCAACCTAAATGCCCATCAATGGTAGACTGGACAAAGAAAATGTGGCACATATACACCACGGAATACTATGCAGCCATAAAAAATGATGAGTTCGTGTCCTTTGTAGAGACATGGATGAATCTGGAAACCATTACTCTCAGCAAACTGACACAAGAACAGAAACTCAAACACCACATGTTCTCACTCATAGGTGGGTGTTGAACATGAGAACACATGGACACAGGAAGGGGAGCATCACGCACTGGGGTCTGTTGAGTGGTGCACCAAGGGAGGGACAGCTGGGGGGTGGTGGGGAGTTCGGGGAGGGATAACATG